>ML103452.1:27036-39917 GCA_003697995.1 Taxidea taxus jeffersonii
CTGGGATCATGACCTGAGCCAAAGGCAGAGGCTTTAAGAGCCACCCAGGCGCCCCTTAAATAATACTTTAAAAAAAATGATAGCTGTAATTCACTCAATTGATTTCAAGATTCCTGAATGGGTCAGGATCCATAGTTTGGATTTTGTTTTAAGATGTGTTTACTTAGGGGCACCTGGGTGGCTCAGTGGGTTAAGGCTCTGCCTTCAGCTCAGGTCATGATCTCAGGGTCCTGGAATTGAGCCCCACATCAGGCTCTCTGCTCAGCGGGGAGCCTGCTTCCCTTCTCCCCACCCCCCGCCTGCCTCTCTGCCTGCTTGTGATCTCTGTCAAATAAATAAATAAATACAATCTTTATTAAAAGAAAAAAGATTTATTTACTTGTTTGAGAGAGAGAGACTGTGTGTGTACATGAGCAGGGGGAGGGACAGGGGAGAGGGAGAGGAAAGTAGACTCCCCAGTGGGCACAGCACTAGAGGTGGGCCAATGCCAAGACTCTGAGATCATGACCTTAGTCAAAATCAAGAGTTGGACGCCCAACCGACTGAGCCACCCAGGTGCCCCAAGATCCATTGTTTGAAAAACACCAAACCAGACTACAGACTCCACAGGGATAGAGACCTGACTGTTCCATTTACTGCGATGTGCCCTCTATCTGCCATGTGGCAGGTGGCCAGAGCCTGACACAGAGTAGGGGCTGAAAATATTTACTAAACCAATGTGCTACTTTCAAAAGGCAATTAACCATTTCTAGTTAATCCTGAAATAGGATTTGTCCCCAGAAAAAGACTGTACCACTCCGTCTGGCATCCCCTCAAAACTGCAAATCTGGCTTGCCCCTCTGACAAGGAGCACACTGTCCACAATGACCGCTAAACCCTCCCGCTTCCTTGGTATCCCGGAACTTGCCTCCCAGGCCCAGCAACAGAAAATCCCCACAGCGTCTACGCCACGGCAAGGTACCGATGCTTACTACTGTGACTTCTGACATCATCAGTGTCCACAGCTATGACTTACTTGGGCTTCGCCATGTGCGCTCAGGTCTCCACACAAGGTGGAAGCCCTTGTGAACAGGTTACCCTACCTAATCTCACCAATCCTGCGAGGCGGGCTATTTATGGATGCAGAAACTGTAGCTCGCTTAAGGTAGAATAGCCAAGGTGCAGAGGGTCCAGGACAAGGACACAGCTGCCACCAGACCTTGTTCCGGCTGGGGCTATGTGTCTCCACCGTACCCGCAACCTCATTCTTCCCTCCCAGCCTCATTAAAAGAGCTTTTGTAGGGCACCTGGCTGGCTCAGTTGGTAAAACATGTCACTCTCGTGCTCAGGGTCCTGAGTCCAAGGCCCATGTGGGGTGCAGAGCTTACTTAAATAAATTGAAAAAATAACAAAATGAAAGAGCTTTTGTCAACAGACAGAACTGTGTTAATATCCCAATCCTTCATTCACCTTCATCCCAATCCTTCTGTGAGACTCTGGACCTCTCTGAGCCTCTTTTCTTCACATACAAATTGAGATTAGAAACTACCACAAACAGCTCGAGGCCCAGTAAATGACATCTACCATATAATGGAGCACCCAGTCCTGGAGTCCTCACTCCACATCCTCTCTACCCCAGTGGGCTTTTCACCCTGTTGCTTCCCACCTGGTGATCTGACAAGGCAGCTTCTTGACCCGGTTGAGGAGAGTGTCTGCTGTCCCCCGGTGCAGGGGCTCTGGGCGAAGCAGGGCCACACCCTGACGGGAAGGGCCCCCTCGAGACTCTTTCCTGAGGATGGAAAGATGCAGGGGAGGATGGAGTCAGGAGTAGCAAGCTGGGCATCTGAGGTCCGGAGGGCAGGGGTCTAGGAATGAGGAGATGGCGCTGGAGAGCAGGCCTTGGGGCCCCGAATGGGGCTAGAGGTGTGGGACAAGACAGAGCAGGGAGGGAATAAAAGAACCGGGACCTCACCGGCTGCTGGGCTCTTCCCAGTGGAAGTCGACTGGCCAGCTCTTAAAGTCAAAGTTGTAGTTGGCGAGCTGCCTCTGTGGTGGGCAGGGAGAGAAAGCGGAGGGGGAGGAAAAGGGCGACTAAGAGGGCAGGCTTACCTACCCAACCTTGTCTCACGCTCATCAACCACAAGACCCGGCCCCCACACATCAGGGGAGGGGGAGAAAAGACAACATCCCCGCCCCCAGCCCAGTTCACAGAGGGCAAGCTCTGTCATGGCCTGAAAAATCAGGAGGAGGCTCTATCCGCTCTCAAGACTGGCCTGGCTGCTTCCAGAAGAGAAACTTAACAGTCTTTGCTTTTCCAAAATTTAAGACTGACCCACACCCAGAATGGGTGGCTTTAGGTGCTGGTGCTTCTGAAGGAGGAAGTGTGGGTGTGGGGGGTCTGTTGGCAGGACATGCCCCCTCTCCCACTGGGTCTTTACCTGATGCTGTCCTGGAGGCTGGGTGACAGGGAAGGAGGAAAGTCATGCCTATGGTGGTCCCTTTACATTGGGACCACCTCTTGAACAAGGCTCTCTCTGACAGTTCCATCCTCATGGCCACCTCCCTTCCTTCAACTGCTGCAGCCAGGGACTGGTGAGGCTACCCAGACCATCTACGCCTCTGGTCATCCCACTCAGTCTGCCCACATGCTTTTTGAGGGTGGCGGAAGCTGTGTTTTCTATTCTGCTGTACTCCCTCCCTCATCCCCAGAGTGCCCAGTGCTCTATTTTAAGAGCTGTTTTTTAATTTTCCATCACAGACATTTTTTGACATTTTCAAAGATAACTTGACTAAGAGGGAACAATAGAAACTCTGTACAAAAATGTAAATGGCAAAACAAAACAAAATGAAGAAAGCAAATTTCAGGCAGGCTCTGCTCAGACCCGGAGGCAAATCCAGACCCAGCCACTTCCTTTGCTCCGTGACTCTCTGCTGGTCACTTAACCTCTTTGTGTCTATTTCCTCAGAGGCATAATAATACCACCTAATGTGGTTGTTGTGAGGCCTGGGAAGGGTGTATGCAAAATGCCTCAGACAGCGGCGTGCTAGGACATCATTCCGTAGCTCTGTAAATCTCTGTAAATGACAGTGTGGAGCATGATGACGGTGGTCACAGCTGTTTGATCCCAGGAAACCCTTTGTAACAGGAAAGAGCTTTATAGGGCCCCAAAGCCCCTTCTGAAAGATAATCACACTCCAACACCAGCTGGGCTGGCCCAACTCCAAGGACACCGTGCCCTAGCTTTTCTCCTTCTTGGCACCACACTGGCTTCCGGGCACAAGAGTGGACATACCTGTCCATCTTGTCCCATCTCTGAACCAAACTAGCACGGTGTTCGATGCACATGGCCAAAATAAACACCATTTACAGAACTGAGATGCTGTGATAGAGAGAAGACCCCCTTCTAAGAAACACTGTGGAACACTCCATTAGGAGTGGTAGGGAGGAAGATTCCTTGGGTGGACAGTTCACTTGCACAGGGTGGGAGGGGATAGAGATGGGCAAGCGAAAACCCAGTGTGGTCTGTGGCAAAACCCACCTCCTGCCCTGGGCAGAAGCTGGTGCCCGGTGCTCCAGGGAGGCAGCTGAGGAAGCAGCCGCCAGGGAACCCGTCTGGCACCTCTCACCTTGTTTTCTGCAGACTGGTTCCTATGTGTTGCCTCCAAGATGGTGATGAACTGACGGTACTGGGGGTTGGTCCAGCGGCCGATGCCTGGGAGAGGGAGGACAGGAAACATCATTAGGAAAAGTGGAAGAGCAAGTTGGGTAAGTTTTGGGAAGAGGCTTACAGATGGGCAAGAAGGCCCTGGAAAGAGAAGTGGGAGGGAAAGGAACAGATGGCCCAGAGTCTGGGGAAAAAGGAGAGTCGAGCTGACCCCCTTCCTTCATATGTAACTTTAGTGTTCTCCTCCCACCCAGCTTCTTCAGTTTGTTTCTTGATAACGATGCTCTACCCTCCAGAATGTTCACCTTCCCAGTCTTACCACAGCAACATGCAAACTTACTTTTCACCCCAGTGACCGCAGAGTTTCTCTTCTCCCTGCCAGCGTTCTCCGTTGCCTTTGTTCCCTCTCTTTTCTGTACAGTCTAACTCCCTGCCATCTGGATTCCTGGCTCCTGCTTTCGCCCCACAATCACTTCCTCACTGAATGTGAGTCCCCTTTCTCTTCCAACTGCGCCTCTCAGCACTTTTCCTCTTCCGCGAGACTCCTTCCTCCTCCGCTTCCTGGGTCCATCTCTGACACCTTCTGATATCCAGACTGCTCCTCCCAGCCTCCCTTCCACTTCCCTCTCTGAAACAAGAGCCATCCTCAATGCTCAGCTCTTTCCTCTCTTCACCTGGCCCTTTGGTGGTCACATCTGCTCTCCCTTCACTGCCAAGGAATCTGAACCCCTGACTTCTCTGCTTTCACTGACCTGACAGGTGTCATGGGCCAGGCACCAATGACATGGGAGGCACTGGAAATGAGACACATAGGTTCCAGCACTGAGAGCTGGGGCTTTGGTTGGGGGTGGGGTGGGGCTGGAGAAAGATGATAAGCAAGTAAACAAGAACATTTCAGGGAGGCTAAGTGCTACCAAGAAAATAAAACCAGAATGCTATTATCATCATGGGTAGAGGCCCCAGACGATATGCAGAACAAAGCAAGGTGCAGAATGGTTTCTCCAGTGTGATGCCAGTTGTGCCAAAAATGTAAAATGAACAAAAGAAGGGCTATACATTGTTTTTAGTTACCATATTTCATAGATTCTAAAACGTGTTTCCTTTCACGTTTGAAAATTCAATCGGAATGTGTTTTACAATTCATAACAGCTTAGATTTGATAAAGTGAGGCCTATCTTTCATAAAAGTATAAAAATGTGGACCAGGAAAGAAACCCCGCTAAATGGCAATGGTGACTTCTGGGGAAAGAGGAACACAGAACTGGGGAAGATTCCAATGGGAATGCCAGCTCGGAATGCAAAGCTTCAGTATTTTATTGACCAAAGGTATCTGAAAGAGTATCACAGAACATAAGCATTTCAGTTCTTTATGATATTGGGGCGCCTGGGTGGCTCAGCCAGTTAAGTATCTGCCTTTGGCTCAGGTCATGATCCCAGGGTCCTGGGATGGAGCCCCATGTCAGGCTCCACTTCTCTCTCTCCCTCTGTGCCGACCCCCTGCTTGTGCTTGCTTTCTCTCTCTGTCAAATAAATTAAGAAAATCTTTTTTTTTAATTATTTATTTATTTATTAGACAAAGATCACAAGTAGGCAGAGCAGCAGGCAGAGAAGAGGAAGCAGGCTCCCCACGGAGCAGAGAGCCTGATGTGGGGCTCGATCCCAGGTCCCTGGGATCATGACCTGAGCCGAAGGCAGAGGCTTTAACCCACTGAGCCACTCAGGCGCCCCTAATAAAATCTTTTAAAAAATTATTATTATGGTATTGTGTTCTCTGAGCTTTTCTGTATTTAATTTTTGTGCCCAAATTAAAAATAAATAAAATTTAAATGTAGGCCAAAACCAAGGAGCTACTTTTAGTCAGGGCAGGCCTCTCTGAGGAGGGAGCCCAACCTGGTGGAGATCGGGAGGCAGAACACTGCAGGCAGAAGGTCCTCACCCCTGTCTGGGCCCAACTGCAGCCATCCAGCTCCTGACCCGCCAATCCCTCTCCACGCATCCCTTCGCCCAGTATCTGTCATGTGCACCTGCCAAGGGGCAATGATTTGGATCATCTCTTCACTTTTAAACTGTGAGATATAACATACGTTTATACAACACACATTCAGTTTTTAAAAAAAAAAAAAGCAAAGCAAACATTTATGTGAACATCACCTGAGTCAAGGATGAGAACAAAGTCACATCCATCCAGGAGTCCTCCCTGTCCTGTTCCCTCCCTCTCCCAGGTAATCACTCTCCTGATTCTTAAGATAACAATGCCTGTGTTTTGCCACTTATGTATGCATCCCTTTTGAACTTCACATAAGTGGAAATACACTGCATATATTATCTGAATGTTGAATGTTTTTTGCATTCAACATGACAATTTTGAGACTTAACTGTGTTACTAAGTAGCTTAAATCTGTTCGCTTACATTGCTGTGTTGTGTTCTGTTATAGAACTAGAACCCTCTAAAGTATTTTTTTTTAAGATTTTATTTATTTGTTTGACAGAGATCACAAGTAGGCAGAGAAGCAGGCGGGGGCGGGGGGATCAGGCTCCCCACTGAGCAGAGAGCCCGATGCAGGGCTCGATCCCAGGACCCTGAGATCATGACCTGAGCCGTAGGCAGAGGCTTTAACCCACTGAGCCACCCAGGTGCCCCAGGAACCCTCTAAAGTATTTATCCATTCTACTATTTGTGGCCATGGACTTGTTTCCAGTTTTGGATTATTACAAACATATATGTGGATATGTGCAGAATTATTGTAGGGTATATGCATCTTTTCCAGAAAATACCAAAGTTTTCATACTTACAACCAAGCCCTTTAAGGAAAAGATCATGTCTTTACCATTCTCAATTATTCCCCCTCAGCACCGAGCACAAAATTATATTTGCAAAAGCTACTTAATAAATATTTACCCAGTGAAGGAGAGATCCAAACCAGGCTCCCTCTGGACCTACCTCGGAGACAGGCCACGCCTGCCAAGAGTAGTAGTAACGTCCCAGCATAGTGAGAAAACGGCACCACTTTGGACAAGCTCAAGTAACCTAGGAGGGGAGAGGCATTATGTGAGAAGTTTTCCCCACTGCCCCTTGGCATCTCTTCCCAGGTCAGCCCCCACCTCCACCCCATACCCTCTCTTTGGGACAGCCATGCCCTTGGAGGAAGAAGATGCCTGATGGAAGAGGGAAGCCAAGCCATCCTCACAGGTCCCCTTTCCTCTTTAGGGGAGTTGGCTCATTTGCCAACAACCTGCCCACCACCACCTTTGAAACCACACTGACCTTTCCTGTATAAGTAGAAGAAGGCGAAGGGAGAGGAGTAGTAAGAGATGGACCAGAAGACTGAAGCCTGCAGCAGAGAGACAGGGACAAGCAATCAATACACACACACAGGCTTGCCGTTTCCAGGCCTAGGCTCTGAGCAAAGTGGATAACCTGAGGGAGATCATATCAAGGACCTATTCTGTGCATAACACAGCAGGTGCTTAATATTTGTTGAAAGGCAACATATCAGAGCATAACAGAGGCTGGGGAAATTAGGTATAGGTTCCCTTTTTTTCCCTCTTGTCTCCAGACATAATTTCACCACATTTAAAGGCCAGTTTCTTTTGCTGCTCAAGTTAACCAAGCCTTTTCAATCAGCCCTGCTCAGGACAGTGCCTGGCCTGGTCCCCAAGAGATGCACAAACGTCACCATAGGAACCCTGCCAGAGAAAACAGCTGTCTTTGCAGCCAAGAGGTTAGTTGCCAGGGAGGACAGGTCACTGGGGACCACAGGACTCAGCACCTGCAGACGGTCCCAAGAGTAAACACATTTTCCTCAGGGCTCAGGCTGCCCCAAGCAGTGCACACACCAAAGGGGAATGCCAAGTATGTGTGCTTGAGAGCACATCCACACATATGTTGGAGAGGTCGGCTGCAGAGCCCAGGGCACCCCCCCAGCCCCCAGGGGCACTGCCTTTCCCCAGGCTGGGGAGGAGAAAGTTCTGGAAGGCAACTGGGTGGGAAAAGATGCAGTAGTCCCAGACGTCAGGGCAGACATACCAGTGCCAGAATGCTGTCAGCATGCTTCTCCAGGGCACGGGGTTGGTAATACGTATCCTGCCAAAACAGACAGCCGAGACAAGGACCGTGTCCATTGACAAGTCCTTCCTCCTCCCTTTGAGAACCCAGATGTGTGTCCTCTGGTTCTAGCCTCCAAAGCTATTCCTCCTGGGACATCCCTGGCTCCCAAAGAAGCTGCTCTTCCCAACCCCCACTCTAAACCCAATTTCCTACCTCAGATCATGAGAACATAGGGGCCTGGACTTGCCAGCAAAAGTGACAGCCTCACTGGACATTTCGTGATCCTTTTCCACAACCCAGTTTCAAATGGGTTGTGGGCATGTGCATATGGGGACAGAGTTAGAGAAGAAAGGAGAGACACAAAAAAAAAAAAAAGAAAAGAAAAGAAAGGAGAGACACTGTGACAACTTGAAGAGGGAAAGAAGATCAGAAGTAACAGTAGGGTGATTAAGGATGAGAATGTGGCTGAGGGCAGGCAGCTCTGGAGAGCAATAAACACAGTCTGAGACTACCAACGAAAAGGTAGAGAACATGTAGGGGCACAGTCTACCACCACCCCCAGCTTTCACGGATGCGATGACCCGAGGGCCTCCAAGATAGGGTGGGCGGTTGGGTGGGGGGCAGCGGACATATCGAAATCATCTTGAAATTCAAGGCCAGGATGGAAGGAAGATAAAACAGAACCGGGGAGGGCACCGAGGCAGTAGAAATCAAGAGTCTGACGGCAAAATCATCCAGCTCTCGAATCCGCGCAGGGTCTCTTCCAGGACTTAGAGTCAACTGGGACCAGCACGAAAAGACGGGGGGGGGGGGGGGGAGGCCGCGAGAGGAAAAAGCAAGGAGTGGTAGTCAGAATGAGAAAGCGGTGGCAAACGGCGATAAAGGAAGCAGCCGGTCTGCAGGCGTGACTTTAACCCAGGAAGCACAAAGAGCACTTTGCAGACAACTGGCTTGACAAGCAGGCCCCCCCGATTTCCAATAATGGGCGCTGCTGGGGAGCAAAGGCCGCAAAGGGGTTTGGGCCGTACCATGTTTTTGACCAGGGGAGAACTCGACTCACCCAGGAGCTGGAAGGGGGGGTAGTGACTGAAGTTGGAGTCTCGGGGACGCCGGACGGGGCCCTTTCTGAGTCCCTTTCCCGGTAGATTTTGTAGAGCCGGGGGCCTAGGACGCAGCTCAGCAGCTTCGCCATGGCCCCCGCTCCGGCCGCTGCTCTCCCAGCAGCAGGTCCCCTTGCTGGCCCCGCCCTTCCCCGGCCTCTAAGGTATTACGTGCTCTTGACGTCAGCACGTACCGGCTCCGCCTCGAGCCCTGGGGAGACATTTTCCGCGTTCCTTGAGAAGGTTTTCGTGCAGCTGGACCTACGGATAGAGCAATGGTCAGAAATTAGTTGGAGGCGTTTGGAACGCAGAGAGTTAGAACGTATCAGGCATAGTTAAGTCCCCCCACCCCACCGCCTTTTAAAAAAAATTCCTTAATATTGGCAGACTCTCGAGCGATAGTGGGAATGAAGGGTAAAGATTAGGAGCACTTGGCAAGAGCAACAAAAAAGAAAAGGTGGGGGCGCCTGAGTGGCTCAGTGGGTTAACATTATTTTGTAATCCCTAAGGAATTAATGGACTTCAGTATTAAACATCAAAGCCACTAATGTCACAAAAGGAGAGACAGACATTTCAGGCATTATATTCCTCTGCTTATAAAACAATATTAAAGGGGCACCTGGGTGGCTCAGAGGGTTAAGCCTCTGCCTTGGGCTCAGGTCATGATGTCTGCGTCCTGGGATCCGCATCCGGCTCTCTGCTCAGCAGGGAGCCTGCTTTCCCCTCTCTCTGCCTCTCTGCCTACTTGTGATCTCTGTCTGTCAAATTAAAAAAAAAAAATCTTAGAAGAAAAGGTGTTTAGGAATACATCTAATCAAAGAAATGCAAGATTTCATGAAGAAAATTACGAACGTTTTTGAAAGAGGTTAACAAAGGCTTGAATAAACGGAGAGCTGCATCGCGGTCATGGATAGGAGGATTCAGTATTGTTAAGGGGTGTGAAATACTGGTCAAAGAAAGAAAAGATGAATTATCGCTCTCAAGCGTGGACGAATTTCAAAACCTCAAAACCGTAATGTTGAGGGGAAAAAAGAAAGCCACAGGTTACATACAACCTGACACCATTTGGACATATAACGTCCAAAAAGAAAATTTAATGATCAAGAGAGTGAAAGACAAGAGCATATTTAGAATAGTGTAACACAGCATAGAGAACCTTTGAAATGGTAATACTGTTTCTTATTAGAGATTCAGGTTTGTTGTCTTTTTCCTTGTACCTTATACTTATATAAAATATACATTCTTCAGCTTTTTATTGCAGTAAACACCTATACAGAATAGTGCACCATTTCAATATATCCATGTACTCAGCCTCCAGATCAAGAATACATTATACTACATCTACAAGATCCTCCTCATATCACTACCTGCCCCACCAAGGATAACCACTATCTTAATTTCTAAACTCATAGATTAGTTTTGCCTAATTTTGTACTTTACGGAAATGAAATCATACAAATCATGCCCTTTGTTTCTTGCTTCTTTTACTTGTTATGTCACATTTGATATAGTCTTTTTGATATAGTCTTTGGTATGCATAGAATATTTAATCAGAAACAATTTTTTTTAAGATTTTATTTATTTATTTGTGAGAGAGAGTGAGCACATGCAGACAGAGTGGCAGGCAGAGGGAGAAGCAGGCTCCCCACAGAGCAAGGAGCCCAGTGTGGGACTCGATCCCAGGATGCCGGGATCATGACCCGAGCCGAAGGCAGCTGCCTAACCAACTGAGCCACCCAGGCGTCCCAATCAGAAACAATTTTAAGGGGACACCTAGGTGGCTCAGTTGATTAAGCATCTGCTTTCAGCTCAGGTCAAGTTGGGCTTTCAGTGGGGAGCCTGCTTCTCCCTCTCCCACTGTCCCTATCCACCCACCTCCACCCGCTTGTGCTCTCTCTCTCAAATAAATACAATCTTTAAAAAAAGAAAAAGAATTTTAGAGTTAAAAAACACCCAATTCAGGGACACCTGGGTGGCTCAGTGGGTTAAAGCCTCTGCCTTCTGCTTGGGTCATGGTCCCAGGGTCCTGGGATCGAACAAGCCCCGCATCAGGCTCCCTGGTCAGCAGGGAGCCTGCTTCCCTTCTTCTCTCTCTGCCTACTTATGATCTCTGTCTGTCAAATAAATAAACAAAATATTAAAAAACAACAACAACACCCAATTCAAAGAGATACAGGCATCCTTATGTTTATAGCTGCATTATTTACAATAGCCAAGATATGGAAACAGCCCATGTGTCCATTGATTGATGGAGAAAGAAGATGTGAGATATGTGTGTGTACACACACACACACACATCTATATAAAATATTATGCAGCCATAAAAAAGAATGAAATATTGCCATTTGCAATGATATGGATGGAGCTAGAGAGTATAATGTTAAGCAAAATAAGTCAGCCAGAGAAAGACAAATACCATATGATTTCAGTCATATGTGGAATTTTTAAAAGATTTTATTTATTTATTTATTTAACACAGAGAGAGCATGCACAAGAGAGCACACGCTGGGGGAGCGGCAGAGGGAGAAGGAGAAGCAGGTTCCCTGCTGACCAGGGAGCCCAATGTGGGGCTCCATCCCAGGATCCCGAAATCATGACCTAAGCCAAAGTCAGATTCTTAACTGATTGAGCTACCCAGGCGTCCCATATGTGGAATTTAAGAAGCAAAATAAACAAGCAAAGCGAAAAAAGAGAGAAAGAAACAGACTCTTGATTATAGAGAACAAACTGATGGTTGGGGGAGTGGGGGATGGGTGGAAAAGGTGATGGGAATGAAGGAGGGCACTTGTCATGAGCACCAGGTGATGTTTAGAAGTGTTGAAACATTATATTGTACACCTGAAACTAATAAAACACTGTATGTTAACTAACTGGAATTAAAATAAAAACTTAAAGGGTCTCCTGGGTGGCTCAGTCAGTTAAGTGTCTACCTTTGGCTCAGATCATGATCCTAGTCAGTATCCCCCAGGGGGTCCTGGGATAGAGTTCTGCATCCGCTCCCTGCTTGGTGGGGAGTCTGCTGCTCCCTCTCCTTCTGTGGCACCCCCCCACTCTCTCACGTTCCCGCACTCTCTCTCCAATAAATAAATTTAAAAAAAAATAAATAGAAACTTAAAAACAGATCAACCATAAATTTTTTTTAAAAACTAATCTTTAAAAATAAATAACACATTAAAAACTATTAGAGCTATATGAAGCTCTGCTTTGAGAATCCTGCCCAGGGTAAAGGGATTTGGTGAATTCTCCCAGTCCCTGTTATCCTGTTCCTTCAGTAGTAACTTAATATACTCATCAGGGGCTCAGAAGAGGTCAATGTGTGCCAGGGAGCCACAGGGAAAGTCATTCTAAATTATTTATGGAGTATTGACTAGGTATGCAGCCTTATGCCGAGTTCTGTGGAGACCAACATGAAGACTCAGCTTCTTCGCTCATGGCTGGCATCTCTCCTAGGGTGGAGGAAAGAACACAGAATGTACTTCCAGACTGAATGAAGGTGGACAGCTGTGCCCCCTTCTGCACAGGCTTTTAGCACGAAGTCTGTGATCTGTCTCCTTCAGCTGATGTGGAATCCGAAGTGTGAGGAGATCCTCTTCAGAACACCCTGGACTGGGTCTTTTACCCCTCGGGACTGAAAGGTGGTGGTCACTTTTTCCCCAGTAAACATGAAACTGGGCTTTATCTCCCCAGCATTCCCATCCTCTCAGAGGCCCATGTCACTCCAGACCAGGGAGCGTGGGACTGTATCTGGGTTTTGTTTCCTCTACAGGACACCAGGTCCTGGGCAAGAGAACTTGGCAGCCTCTCCCCATGGCGGTCTTATTCCTCCTCCTTCTGTTCCTACGTGGACCCCCCTGGGCTGCTGCAGGTAAGGAGGAGGAAGTGGGGGATTCTTTGGCTATTCGAAAGGTTGTAAGGAACTACTGCTGTTTCTCCTCAGAGGCCTGGGGAAGGCATTTGACTCAAGGAGATAGATTTACCCCAACTGAATCCCCCCTTCCTTTAATTCTGGGGAAGACCCAGAGACAATGAAGGTCCAGGCTATGTAGAGTTTGTTTCTTTTTTTAATGTTTAATCTTTTGAAAATTATTTA
>ML103452.1:40317-54328 GCA_003697995.1 Taxidea taxus jeffersonii
CTGTTTATCGGAGAGAGAGTTCCAGTGAGCACAAGCAGGGGGAACAGCAGGCAGAGGGAGGAGGAGGCTTCCCATTGAGCAGGGAGCCTGATGCCTGCTTGATCCCAGGATCCTGAGATCATGACCTGAGCCCAAGGCAGACGCTTAACCGACTGAGCCACCGAGGTGTCCCTAATGTTTAATTTTTTAATTTGGGGGACTTTTGTTTTGTTGCCTTTTTTGTTGTTTTTGGTATGTACAGTTTCCTTTAGAAAATAAGAATAGGGGCGCCTGGATGGCTTAGTGGGTTAAAGCCTCTGTCTTCAGCTCAGGTCATGATCTCAGGGTCCTCAGATGAGCCCTGCGTCAGTCTCTCTGCTCAGCAGGGAGCCTGCTTCCTCCCCTCTCTCTCTGCCTGCCTCTCTGCCTACTTGTGATCTGTCAAATAAATAAATAAAATCTTTAAAAAAAAAAAGAAAATAAGAATAGATGAGAAAATGCATCCAGAAAAGGAGAAAGGAGAGAAAGAGAAAGGGTCTTTGCCAACTATTCTAGCCTTTTTTCTCTTGCCTTCAGATTCCTTCACCCACTGGAGGAGCGGGAGGAAGGCCCTACCTTCTCATCCCCTCCTCACTTTTTTGTAGCTGTCACTTGAGAAAGTGCTCATAGCCAGACCCATGCTGGGGGAGACCCCAGGAGGGGCAGAAGCTGGGTGTTGGAGGTCAAGTGGGAGCTGTTGATCTGATGGCAGTTTCTAGTTTCATACAACCTCCTCCCCACAGACAACATCCAGACCATCTATGTAGCCTCGGGGGAGGCATTGGAGCTGCCATGTCCCTTACCGCCCACTCTGAGTGGAGACGAACTCCTATCCTGGTTCCACAGCCCAGCAGCAGTTTCCTCCACTGCCCTGGTGGCCCAAGTTCAAGTGGTCAGGCCAGCCCCAGACCCCAGGAAGCCCACCAGGGCATCCAGGCTCAGACTGCTGGGGAACTTCTCATTGTGGCTGGAAGGGTCCAAGGAGGGAGACGCCGGTCGGTACTGGTGTGCTGTGCTGGGTCAGCACCACAGGTACCAGAACTGGAGGATGTATGATGTCTCCGTGCTCAGAGGTGAGTAAAGGCACGTAGATTGGGAGCCATGGGTCAGGAAGCCCAGCAGAGAACTAAGGTCCCTCTCTCCCCACAGGATCCCAGCTATCTGCGAGGGCTGCCGACGGATCGCCCTGCTCTGTCCTCATATGCTCTGTGGCCCCTGCCAGACGCCTAGACTCTGTGACCTGGCTAGAGGGAAAGGGTCCTGTAAGGGGCCGTGTACAGTCATTTTGGGGCGATGGGGCTGCCCTGCTCTTGGTGTGTCCTGGGGAGGGGCTCTCTGAGTCCGGGGAACATAGACCACGAATCATCCAATGCCTCATGCCTCACAACAAAGGGGTCAGCTTTAGCCTGACAGGTAAACAACTGAGGGAGGATTTGGGAGAGGATATTTCCTCTGGCACATTCTGCACCTGCTGGCTAGGGAAGGTGGACGTGACTTTGTAACTGGCCAGATTTGGGTGGGTAGGGGTGTGATTTCTGGTGGAGCAGACCATCACTTGTAGGATGAGGGCCTTTTTTCTCATTGATAACTCCTTAATAGAGAAGGGGGTTGTTTAAGCCAACTCTGTGGTGGAACAGACCATTGGCCAAAAGGGATGAGAAGGATTCTGGCGGAATATACCATTAATTACAAATAGGGTGATCTATGGAATATCCCATAGCAGACACAAAGAAAAGAAGAATTATTGATGGAGAAATTGTCTTTTGAAGTAAAGATACATGTGCTAATGTTATAATGGACTACTGAGAGTGAAAATAGGAGGGGAAAATATATATAATTGTTTTACAATTAGAAGTCCATTAACCACAGAAAGAATGCTATTGAATGTAGAATGACCCATTTATGAGGGAGGAGGGAGGAGCAAATGGACATTATTTTGGTAAGCAAAGGACAATTAATGAGCAAATTAATGGGCAGGGACTGGTCTTACTTCCCTCTACATCCTCAGCACCTAATACGGTGCCTGGCGTTTGGTGGGCACTCAGGGAATAGTTATAGACTACATGAATGAAAGAAAGAATGAATTGGAAGGCACTACTTTTTCCTGAAAGTTTGGATTACTAGTAAGGATATGAGGAAGAATTGCAGTTATGGCTGATGGTTTGTTCTGGAGTTAGCTGTCCATAGGTGGGTACAGGTGTGTCGACATTTGCTACCAACAGAGGTTGACGGGGTCAACATGAGAGGCTTGAAAATGGGCAAAGTGGGTTGGTGGAAATTGGGGACAGAGAAGTTTATGAAGTCTTTTGGTGATAAGAGCCTGCTGGA
The DNA here is from genome assembly GCA_003697995.1 of Taxidea taxus jeffersonii. Taxonomy (NCBI): domain Eukaryota; kingdom Metazoa; phylum Chordata; class Mammalia; order Carnivora; family Mustelidae; genus Taxidea; species Taxidea taxus. Next base: position 42,664 of record ML103452.1, read on the forward strand.
CTATGGGGGGAAAGCCTCTCTCTGGGGCATGGAAACAAACCCCTCACTGCCTCCCTCCTTATCCCTATTGTCTTGCCCTTACTGTAGCCTCCACGGATGCCTCCCCAGCCCTCTGTGCCCCTTCCACTGGCTGGGACGTGTCCTGGATCGTGATGCTCTTGCTCACAGTGGGTCAGGGGTTCACCATTCTGGCCGTCAGCATTGTGCTCTGCAGACAGAGGGCCCAGGGGGCTCAGTGCAGAGGTGAGTACCTCCCTTCCAGGGGGAAAGAAGAGAGCATGTTGTGTGTGGGTGTGAGGCAGAGGGTTGGGCTCACATCTTGCCTCTATACCTATCTTTTCTAGGGGAGGAGGTAGTAAGGAATATAGTTCTGAGTTATCTGGTGATTTCTCTGCTGCACCCTGTGTGGCTCCTTCTTCCCAGGTGTCTCAATTCCTCAGTTCAAACCTGAAATCCAGGTCTATGAGAACATCCATTTGGCCCGTCTCAGGTGAGGAACACTCCGGGGTGCAGGCTTAAATCCCAGAGGAGACTGGGGTTGGGGTGGGTATGGGGGTCCCTGTTCCTGAGGAGGTAGAGAATGAAAGTATCTTTAATCTATCTTTCTGCTTCACAAAATCCACAGCCCACCTGCCCCCAAGATCAGATGATCTCCGTGACATCTGCTGGAAGTGTGACCTGCTGTCCCTCTGGCCATCTGGCACCTGAAGGCTTCGCCTGAAAACCTTGGCAAGGGGGGAAGGGCTGCGAGTGCTGCGCTATAGTCCAGCTGGTCTCCAGCAGTCACGTTTTGTGTGTGTGTGTATGTGTGTGTGTGTGTGTTCAGGGGCGCTGAAGGAAAGCAGAGTATTATTCTGTGATGTCACCTGTGAGATGGTGTGATCTCCTGCTTCATAGCAGCCAGTGAAGGGGTGGTCCTGAGCCCCCAGTACCATGGGACTGAGGGGAGCCCAGGGTGGCTGCCAGGGGGGTGAAGAGGGGTGGGGATGGGCAGAGATGAGACAGGAGAATCCAGAGATTTGAGCAATTGTGGAGAGTCAGCCTTGGGGAAACCACAGGACAAATGGAGGCAACTAAAGAAGAGGGAAGGGAAGGGACTCAAGTTAGAGGAAAGAGACAGGCAGGGAGAAAAGACAACAGAAGCACCAGGTGGGAGGACTGAATGACAGAGAATGGGAAGAAGACTTGGGTTGCCCTGAAATTAAGCCTGACCATCCCCCACCCCCATCCCCTCATCCCTGCTCTGTCTCATTCACACAGAGAAGTGGAAGGAGAACACGCACCTTTAATCAGACCTCAGACTTCCTCACACGGACAGGGAGGGCACTGAGTCAGGACCGGGGTGCACCCCCAGCCGCCCTCCTTATCCTAGCACTTCATGTGGCATCCGGAGCAGAGTGGTGAGAGGCTTATCAACATCCTGACGCCCTGGGAGGCCCTAGAGTCACATGCTATTTCTGGGGGTAGAGGGAGTGTCCACAGGGGCGGGTGGGTGGATTCCCCTGTGGGGTGTGTGCTGGGCTGTCTTTGAGCCATGGACAAGCCTGGGCTGGTTGAGTGGGGGAGGGCACCGATGCTCCTAACTGGTCCGTTCCAGTCTCGGGCAAATAGGAGCCAGACTCCCCGCCACACCATCACAAGCAACTCCACCAGACACCCTTTTGTGTGTCTGCTCAAATTTGACCTCACTGGAGGAAAGCTTTCTCAGAAGTGTCATCGAAAACCTCCATGCTACAGGGGCTCAAGCTAAGCTATTAGCAAGAAGGAGGACGCAAATGACACAGACAGAGAATGAGGTGAAAGTTACAGTTCAGGTTCCAGCAGCCCAGCCCAACCCACCAGGCAGCTCTAGTTTGCTTTTAAAGAGAGAGAGAGAGCGCGCGCGAGCGCACGCGCGCGCGCGCACACACACACACCACACGGCGGTGTCCTAGACTCCCAGATAGCACTTTTATTAAATTTACTCTTCACAGTTCCCCCAAGAACCTCCTTCCTGAGTTCCTGAACTGCCAAATTAATCTTTCCTAGCAAGACTGTCCTCCTCACCACACCTGGTGCCCCTTCAATCCCCTTGCCTGGGACCCCCAGCTTCAACAAACCGCCTGCCTTGCCCAAGACCTGGAGCTGAGATAGGGCATCAGCGGTGGGCATCTAGAAAAGACAAAAGACCTAAAACAGGTATTGTTTATGAGGTGGGGCTCTGGGCAGGTGCCTATCCGGGCCAGAGTGGTGCCCGCAGGAATGAGGCCTTCAGAGGGGTCTGGGAAGGCGTGAGGCTGGGAATCGGAGTTCTCTACAGAATCAGGTTCTTGGGCATATCTCAGATGCAGGGGTCTCAAGGGCAGTGAGGCGGGGTGGGGGCAGAGTCCTGGGTTGAAGGCTGCAGATTGGCTTGAAGCCAGCAGAGGAGGGGGCCTCCCCAGGTGAAGCTGGCTGCAAGGAGGAGCAGGGCGGCGAGTAGGGGGCTTGGGAGCGGCTGCAGCATGGTGGCTGTGTTGCACAGGTCCTGCTCACAGCAGTGGTGCCGCAGAACGTAGGAGCGCGACCAGTAGGTGGCATGGCCCCGCAGAGGGCACTGGGCCCGTGGGAGGCAGCCCTTCCGCTCGATGATCTCATTATGCTCTGTGGGACAGAATGAGAGAATGCTGAGGTCCAGGCAGGAAGGAGGTAAGGGCAGTGGGGCAGCAGGAAAAGCAAGATGGATGGATGGAGACTGGCCTGGAGAAGGGCCATTGGGCCAGAGTCCTACCTGAGGTGCCAATACTGATGCCACAAGCTTCGTCGTCCTGACACTCGGTGGGAACCGGGTAGCAGGGTTTGGCAAAGCTGCAGGTGTAACAGCGGAGCCGACCTCGGGCAGGGGGCAGGGGCGTGGTGAGACCTGCGGTGGGGGGCGGTCAGCAAAGAACAGGAGAGGCAAAGAGGCCTGTGAGAGGCTAGAGCCCAGATAAGGGAGAGGGATTCATGCAGAGAGGTGACACACAAGGTGGGGAGAGGGAAGTGGGGAAAGGGAAGGAGAAGGGCAGACAGAAGTAGCCAAGAGACACAGGGAAGGGAGGGGAGACAACTCAGGAAAAGAAAAAGACGCAGAGGCAAGAGGGATCCAGAGGTTGTGAGAAACACACAGACATGACAGAAGCCAAGAAAGGCAGAGATGAAGACAGAGAGTGACACCAAAAGCCAGACCCAGGAAGGCAGGGTGGCAGTGAAAAAGTTAAGCAGATGGTGCCCCAGACAGAGAACAAATAAGAATTGACACTGACCGCAGGGTCCCCGAAAAGAAGCAAGAGGTGAGATAAGGAACAGGGGAGACAGAGGATAGAGGCCTGTTAAGATGCTGCAAGGAAGAGAGAGTTATTCATTCTCAAATGCCTTGGAAAAGAAACTTCTGGTTCCACCTTCTCCTGGCCTGAGGCCATTCCCAGGAGCTCTTCTTTGGGAAGCCCATGCAAATCTCTGCTCAGCATCCCCGCTTCGCTTCTCCCACCTGCCCCCCTTACCCAGTGCCCCACAGAGGAACAGGATGCACAGGAAGATGCTGGAGGGGCCCATGGCTGGACCCAGGGCTCAGGAGTCTGGGAGAATGTGATCTGCACCCAGAGATCCCGAGAGCTGGAGCATCTGAGACAGGGAGGGACCAGTAAACAAACACACCTAGGGAGTGAATCTAGGGGGTGGAACTGGGACCAGATTCACCAGCCTGACGCAGTAGGGGCCCAGGGCCTGCAGCTCCTAAGTCTCACACCTCTCACATCCTCCCGCCCCCTACTTGAGTCGGCTAGAGCCTTGGGGTCTTCTCTGTTCTGTGCTTTGTGCTTTCAGCTGTGTCTGCCGCTCCAGAGTTCTGTCTGTCACCTTCCCCCTCATTCCTCCCCACCTCCCCTTGTCTCAAGCTGTTCTCAGCTCTGTCAGCTCAGTTCCCTGTCTTTGTTTGCTCGTCTTTCCCCTCTCCAGAGTCTCTCAGGGTCACCCTCCTAGAAGGCCTGGCCCAGAATTGTCCCAGCGTGGTGTCTGTATGTGGAACCAACAATGCTCTCTCCCACCCTTCCCTCCACACAAAGCTCAGCTGCATAAGTGGGACCCCACCCAGCTTCACATCCCTTTGATCCCCTGAAGCCTCAACATTTGTACCTTATAATTACCTTTCCCAGCTTTACTACTGTGGAGGAAGGAATTAATCATGGGTGGGGCCAGAGGGACAGATGTGTTTCCACTGGTGGGGGGGCTGTTTCAGAAAGACTAGGAAGGAATGCAGAGAAAAGATTCAGGAGGTGATGGTAGATTCTGGAAAACTGAGGTTTATGACCTTGAGGGAGGAGAGCCTGATCTGGGGAATCAGAGCAGGGATGTATCAGGAGTAAGAAAGGGGAGGGCAGAGGAGACAGATCTCCTTTTTTTTTTTCTTTTAATCTCAGGATCTCTTTATACTCGTAAAAATTACTGAAGGCCCAAAAGAGTTTTTCTCTGTGTGGGTTAATATTGGTATTTACTACAGTACTTACTATATTCAAAATTAACACAGAGCATTTTAAATAGGTTTATTTAAAAATAAAAGTAATAAATCTATCACATGTTAACAAAACACAGTTTTGTGAAAAGTAACTTCTTTCCCAACAACACAGAAAAGGAGTGTTGCTCTCCACTTTGGGGAATTACATAAAAGTCAGGCTGAATAGAAGAAGATGGCCCAGTTGGCCCATGGCTTCTGCCCTTAGGCTGTTGCGACCTGTTGTTTTGGTGATAGAACGCTGAGAAAAGCCAACCTCCTGTAGGTATGCAAGTGGGAAAGGAAGACCATTGAGGACCCTCTGGCCAGGAGTTCGGGGGCTACAGCCTGAGAACCGCTGCTGAAGATGGAGCCATCTGGGGACTCAGGAGGATGCCAGGAGCTCTTTCTTCCGCGGGGTGGTGGGGGGGGTGGCTTCCTGTCGCTAGTGGGGCCCCAGTGCCTGCTGGGGGAGATTCTTTCCTCCCTTTTTATTGCCCTATAAAGCCCAAGGCAAGGGGGATATAAGGCTGGCGGATCAGGGCCAGCGAGGGGGGTGGGAGAGAGGTGAGTTGCCGGCAGGCACAATGAACGCTCTACTGGTCGGGGTCCTGCTCAGCACCCTGTTGGGATCTGCCCTGGGTAAGGAGGCAGCCAAGCCCTGTCCACCTCTGCCAGCTGGCTCCCTGTCAGCCCAGGTCAAGAGCCTCTTCTCTCCTCCCAGGAACTCACATGCGGTGCTTCCAGTGCAAAGGAGGCTCCAGCAACTCCTGCAAAGAGACGGTGGCCACCTGCGGGGAGGGGGAGCGCTGTGGCTTCCTGGAGCGCAAGCCCCAGCCTGGCCCCGGGCAGAACAAGCTGTCTGGAAATCGTGAGTCCTCAGCTTCTCCCCCTTCCCTCAGCCCTTCCCTGCCCCCAGGCTCAGTCTGGCTCCGGGCAGATGGTGCCATGGCAGAGTAGAGAGGTCTGGAGCCCCTTCTGGCTCTGTGTGTGTGTGTGTGCGTGCGCGCGCGCACGTGTATAAGATTTTGAAATAATTTTTGATTGACAGAAAAGTTGCAAAAATAGTAGAGTTCCTGTATGTCCTTCACCTCCTTTCCTCTAATGCTAACATCTAATATAACCATAGTACAATGATCACAATCAGAAAATAACACTGGTACGATACTATTAACTAGGGGCACTTGGGTATCTGAGTGGGTTAAGCTTCTGACTCTTGATTTCGGCTCAGGTCTTGATCTCAGGGTTCTGAGATCAAGCCCTGAGTTAAGCTCCTGGCTCAGCAGACAGTCTGCTTCAGGATTCTCTCTCCCTCTCCTTCTGCCCCTCCCTCTGCTCGCTCACTCTCAAATAAATAAGTCTTTCAAAAAATACCAACTAGGGGCACCTGGGTGGCTCAGTGGGTTAAAGCCACTGCCTTCGGCTCAGGTCATGATCCCAGGGTCGTGGGATCGAGCCCCGCATCGGGCTCTCTGCTCTGCGGACAGCCTGCTTCCTCCTCTCTCTCTGCCTCTCTGCCTACTTGTGATTTCTGTCTGTCAAATAAATAAATAAAATCTTTAAAAAAAAAATACCAACTAATCTACAGACCTTATTCAGTGTAGCCAGATGATCTAGTCATGTCTTTTTTCTGGTCCTATAGCCAAACCAAATGAGAGTTCATCCACCCCTTGCAGAGCAAGCCAATAAAACCTGACATGGAGCTTCTACAGTGAAGAAAAGTAGGCTATTTATTAGTGTGGTGTCACCCAGGAGAACGGGGAGCTGATACTCAAAAACCCCACCCCTGCCCCCTGACAGCTGGCAAGTGAGAGTTTTTTAGGGCGAAATTGGGGCTAGGGGTCTTCTGAGAAGTGGGCTCTGCTGACTGGAGCCCCATGAGGTCATGCTAGCAGGCGCCCTGGTGCCACTTTGTGTGGTCCCCCAGAAGTCTTTTCCATCTCAACAGACTTGGAATCTAAAAAATTTCTTTATTCTCCATGTTAGACTTAGGCCCAGCCAATGATTATGTCTTTAGAGTAGTGTTGATTAACTACTTGTCCGCAGGTTTCTTTGAGTGATAAGCCATCATTCCTATCCCTTGAGCCTAGGCTTGTGTGTTGGTTGACTGGTCCAGCTGTGCCTATGGGTGACAGGACATGGAGTGTTCATTTTCCACGTGAACTGACAAGAGGGACATTGGCTTCAGTCCAAACTAGGATCCCGCCTTGCATTTAGTGCTAATGTCTTCTTAGTCCTCCGATCTGGGACAGTTCTGCGTCTTCGATTCCCATGACCTTGACACTTTTCAAGAGTCCCCATAAGTTATTTTAGAGACCATCCCTCAATTTATATTTATCTACTATTTTCTCATAATTAGATTGCAGTCATGGATTTTTGGCCAGAACAGCACAGCGAAGGGAGGTCGGGGCTTTCCAACGCTGTTGAATCAGAGGGCTAACAATGTCAGTGTTCATTTTGGTTACTTGGTTTCATGGAGGCGTTTTTTGGAGGGAGCAGAGAATCCCTCTGGGCTCCTTGAAGTCATAGCCGCTCTGCCCTAGAAGGCAAGTCCTCAAGCCAAGAGTCCAACACCGCAGTCTTGTTTTCTCTCTCAGCCTCAGTGACTTTGATTCATCACTATCGAGCCTGCGTGGCAGCCCATCATTGCAATCAAGTGGAAACAGAGTTGGTGGGAGACGTGACTTACACAACCCACAGGGAATGCTGCATCGGAGACCTGTGTAACAGCGCCGTGGCAAGCACCGTGGCCCCGCCATGTGTCTTGGCTGCAGCAGCTGCCGCCCTGGCCTGGCTTTTGCCAGCACTGTGGAGAGGCTAGTAGGCTGGGATGGGAGGAGCAAGGGAGCAAGGGAACAAAGGAGAGCTGAGGTGAGAAGACAAACAACCCTCTGTGAGCCATTAAAATCTCTCCACTACTCTAGAGCTGACTGGAAAATGCCATCTATCTTTCGCTGATGGGAGAATTGCAGGAGTACTATGGGGCCATCCATGCTCTAGTTACCAAGCGTCAGCGGACTTAGTTACAACAGTGCACTCCCTCACCAACAAAACCCCAAAGGACAACGGAAAATCTGCCCTAAGTGACCCCTGGGGCCTATTGCTAGGGAGAATCTTCCTTAGTGAGGAAGTGTCACCACTGAGTGGGGGGAGTGGGCTCTGGGCTGAGTGGGGGTCACCAGGAACCAAAAAACATGGTTGGGTTTCTTCCCTTTCTCCCATTTGCAACTTGGTTCTCAATGTGACTCTATAGGATTGAGAAAGGAAATGGAAACACCATGATGGGAGGGTTGCTTGCTGCCCTGCTTAGTAATGGGGCCAAGTGAGGCCCTTGACTCTAAACTGCTAAGAGGGTCCTGTGTTCCATCTCCATGCAGCTCTCCTACCCTTTTGGGGTAGCCCTCAATTCAGGCCGCACCTCCTCCTTGGCAGTATATCAGAGGTGTGGCCTAAATTTGGGATAAGGATTGTTGCTCCAAACACTGGTTGTGTATGTCAACCCCAGACAGAGGAAGGAAGGATGGAGGCCTGAAAAACCCGTTTCTCCATTTGCCCCAGCCCAGCCTCCCAGGAAAAGTCCCTGGAGGATTCTTGGGGAAGGGCAGGAGCTGAGAGTGTTTTCTCCCAAGAGGGGGCCTCTGACAACAGGTCTTTTGACAAAAAAAAACACAGTTTATCAGACATAGACATTTATTACTCAAAATGCAAAGGCGAGCATGGGGATGAGGTAGGTATGGAGGGAGGGTTTGGGGAATCAACCCCATACAGTGAGGTCATCAGGTCCTTCCTGGGAGCCTTTGCGGGGGACAGGACAGAAGTCCCATTTCAGGCCCAGATCTCCATCCCTCTCTGAGTTGGGCATGGTAGAGTGCAGGACGCAAAGTGCGGAGCTCTTCTGGGACCAGTGGAGGGTCTGGGATGGTCTAGAGGGACATAGGAAGGGACTCGGGAGAAGGTCAGTGGAGGATGTAAGGTGGAAGGATGGGTGGGTGGGGAGACTGCTGTCTAATTAAAGAAATGTGAAGAGTCTGGAGAAATGCTATTCTGAGTGAAGGGAGTTAAGGAGGGACCAGTGTAGGGAGCTGGGGGACAAGGAGACATAGGGCTAAACTCAGGCTAAGGTAGGTGGGAGGAGGGGCAGCTATGGAGTGAGTCTCAGTGCAGCAGCCAGAGGCCAAGGCCGGCCACAGAGGTGAGGAGGACAAGGGCCAGGGCTGGGGTGGGCCGAGGGGCTGGGCTATTGCAGTTGTCCTTATTGCAACAGGTGGTGTTATAGGTCAGGCCCAGCTTGTGGTTGGTTTGGTTGAAGGTCTCCCGACAAGGCTCTTCCGGTGTGCCACATCGAAGGTTGGAGAAAACCCACATCTTACCTGAGGGTAGGAGTGGACCATGGGGTCAGCTAGCACGGGTGCCTGGTGTGCTTATGTCCCCCTGCCCATGCACCCACCCAGGCTTCCTTCCCCACTCCGCCCCCGCCCCTCCCCTCCTTATCTCTTCTCAGTAAGTCTGACTGTCCTCCTGCACTTCCGTCCCCCACCCCCTCACCCCAGTCTTGGTCCTCGGACGTGTTGTTGTCCACAATCCATGTAAAGTCATAGAATGGTGGCTGGCACTTAAGAATACTTGGCCAAATATTGTCCTTGCTGGGACAGTGTGTCCCATTGCAGTCTGAGCCACATTTGGGCCTTGGCCCTTGCCATAGAGTCTCCCACCAGCCCCCTGTCCCCACTAAAGAGGGGGATGTTACCGAGGTACACATTTGTTGTCAGGCACTGCTGTCCTGGTTCCAGGCGGCAGGACTGCCGGTCCACACAGCCCAGCACGGGGACTTTGTAGCAGGAGTGACAGCGAATGTCAGCTGGGAAGACACAAGTCAGGCTGAGGGGATGGGGTGTCTGACTCACCTGGGGACCAGCCGAGCTGTGGGGTAGGGTGGAGAAGAGCCAGTCAAGTAGGTGTTCTGACCGGTTTGGTTTGGCAGGGACCGAGCAGGTGAGTGGAAGAGAAATGGTGGAAATGGGGGAGGGTGGAGTTGTTGCTCTGTGAATGCCTACACCCTAAATACCGTCCTGCACCCCACCCCGTTCGGGGATGAGTCAAGAGGGGCAGAGCTACCAATAAAAACACGGGGCCAGGGATAGATGGAATGTGAGACTACCGTGGGCAAGGGATGGAGGTGGTGGGGGAAAAGATGAAGGAATTCAGAAGATGTCACAGATGGAGACTTAAAATGAGAAGAAATACTACAAATAAAAAATCATGGTTCTTGGGGCGCCTGGGTGGCTCAGTTGGTTAAGCATCTGCATTCAGCTTAGGTCACAGTCTCGGGAGTTCGGGGATCCAGTCCCAGAGGCTCTCTGCTCAGCAGGGAGCCTGCTTCCCCCTTTCTCTCTGCAGCTCCCCCTGCTTGTGCCCGGCTTGCTCTCTCTCAAACAAATAAATAAAATCTTAAAAAAAAAAAACAATAAACAAAATAAAAGTCATGGTTGCAACACTTGCATCAGTGGCTTGGGACTTGAGGCTGGCAACAAAACCACCTGTGGCCAGCTTTAGCGATTTACTCTCCCCACCTGGGACCACCATGAGGGTGGGAAGAGGAACCAGAACTGAGAGGGATCTCCAGCAGCTCTCAGACAGAAAAGAATAATATCTGAGAAGCAGATCGTCAGGTGCTGTCTGAACACCATTCCAGGATGGAGAGGGGTGGATGCAAAAAGTGTCACCCTCTAGGCTCCCACCTCAGCTAATTCTAGGCTTGTGTGAGCAAAGTTTGGTGAAGGAGGGGTTCAGTCCAAGGGCAGAGGAGCCCAGTGACTGCATCTCTGTGAAATAAATCCACTTCACCCTAGGGGTAAACAGCCCTGGCATCCCCTCCCTAGAACCGGGATATCTCCCCGGTTCCCCAGGAGGTTCTAGGAGATCACTGGGACCCTCCAGAAAGCTAGTGTCCCTGCGGGTATGCTCTCCAGGGAAGAGCAGGGGTGAACTAGGAAAGGCTATTGCTTTAATGACTGAGAACAGAATCTGAAGGAGGAGGTGGGGAGGGTGGGGTGCACAAGAAGCCCCAGGCTGGATGCCTAGGTTTCTGGGAGGACTCCGCTGCGTGCAGGAGGACAAAGCAGTAAGCTGGGTTTGGTCATGGAGTGGGGGACAGGGGACCTGGAGCTCTGGCAGGTTAGAAGGGTAGGTCTTGGAGGTGGGGAGAAGCGTCAAGGAGACATGGGTCCTTGAGAAATGGAGCAAGGTCCCTGTCACAGGAGAGCTATGCCGGTTGGAGCGAGGGGTACTTGAGATCCCAAGCAGTGGGCAATGGAGCACAGTGGGTGGGGGAAGGTGTAGAAGTCCCTGGGGACCCCCCAGTGCTCACCTGAGACCCAGCAGAGCAGAGCAGACAGGATGAGCAGCAGAAAGCCTTTCATGATGAGGGTCCCCGGGGATGGTAGCAAGTGCAGCAGCTGACAGAGTAGAGTTTCAGGAATCCAGCTCTGGGAGTTGAGTGGCCTTTTTGAAATTTATAATCCCAATGGGTCCCTCCCTTCCCTGCCTCTGGTGGCCCCTCCTTCCCCATTTATACCCTGATGACCAGGGGTGGGGAGGGACTAAGAAGAACTGGGTGAGGGAGTAGGGATGGGAGAGAGAGGTACTGGAAGGTAGGCACACTCATGGCCAACTCCATTTTGGTTCTTGGTTTCAGACCAAGACACCCCTCCTGGTTCCCAGCTGACAGCCCTGCCTGCCCAGTCCTCTGAAAAGGCATCACAAAGCCCCTGTGACATTACAGCGGCTATGGTGGCAGCACCTACTGGTTCCGGGAAATGGATAATGGGGTGTAGCCTGCACTCATTGCCCAGTTTGGGTCCTTGGGGGGCATTGGTAGGGGCGCGTGAGCAGAAACTGAGGACAGAAGGGGTAACTTCATCTGGATTCAGCCTTGACATGGTCTTCCCAACCCCTGCTCAGCCATAGGATGAAGGATGAAAGATTTGTGATGTCACCAAGGGCCTCTGTGATGTCACAACAGCAGGGACCTAGGCTGGGGCTGCCTGCTGAGATGCTGCCTCAGGCCCTCAGAAGGTTCTCCGAACCTGACCTGGCTAAACCAGGGCTTGGCCTGGTCTGGGTTCTAGTTCCATGAGGGCCGATGAAGTCCAGGGTGTGGGGCATGTGGCCTGTTCCAAG